>ONZH01015290.1:0-44468 GCA_900303285.1 Rhinella marina
CTTTTTATTTTTATTGTTATATCTCAGTGATACAAATCCATTTCATACAGCAGTGTGGAAGCATTCTGTGTGTCACAGTTCAGCTGTCTACTCACCACAAACCACAATGTGGATTGCGGACAATGCTTCAAGTAATTTGTCCACCAGTCAGTCTTCCACGCAGTCCACCCACGTTACCCAAGGGAGCACTCCTCTGGCTCCTCCACCTCAACCTCCTTCCCCCCAGTCTGCCCCCTCCAGGAAAATTGGAATGCGATCCGGCATACTCTCGGAAACTGTTTTCTGGACCCTTCCCAGAGTCACAAACCACTTCTCAGGTTGCTGCTGACCTCTTTCCCGATGCCCAAGTTTTCCAACTGTCGCATTATGTGGGTGATGATGATGACAATGTTGAGTTAGTGGAAGAAGTTTGTAAAGAGGTGTCGGACGATGAGGAGACACAGTTGTTAGACAGTGGTGAAGTTGTTGTCAGGGCAGGAAGTCCGAGGGGGGAGCAGACTGAGGAATCGGAGGATGACGAGGTGACTGACCCAAGCTGGGTGAAGACAGTGCTTCTGAGGCGGAGGCGAGTGCTGCACCAGAACAGGTTGTAAGAGGCAGTGGTGTGGCCAGAGGGAGAAGCAGGGCCAGAGCTGGTGCATCAGCAGCAACTGTTTCACGTAGTGAAGCTCCCGTGGCGAGGCCTAGATGTTCGCAAGTCTGGAGGTTCTTTAAAGAAAGTGAGGATGACCGACGGACTGTGGTGTGCAACCTGTGCCACACCAGGATCAGCAGGGGTGCCACCACTACTAGCCTAACCACCACCAGCATGCGCAGGCATATGAGTGCTAAACACTCCACTCAATGGAACCAAGGCCGTTCACCACCTCCTGCGGGTGACACCACTGCTCCTTCCCCTGTGTCACTCGCTGCCTCTGCTAGTCAACCCCCTGCGTCACTCGCTGCCTCTGCTAGTCAACCCCCTGCCCAGGACCCCGGCACGAGCGCCTCCCGCCGGAAAACCACACCTTCGCCTCCACGATCCTCCACAGTGTCCACCAATGTGTCCCAGCACAGCGTTCAGCTGTCTTTACAGCAGACACTGGAGCGCAAGAGGAAATACAGTTCCACCCACACACATGCCCAAGCCCTCAACGTCCACATCTCCAAATTGCTTAGCCTGGAGATGCTGCCCTATAGGCTGGTAGAGACCGAGGCCTTTCGCAATCTCATGGCGGTGGCTGCCCCTCGGTATTCGGTCCCCAGCCGCCACTATTTTTCCCGATGTGCCGTCCCAGCCCTACACCAGCACGTTTCACAGAACATCATCCGTGCCCTGACCAACGCTGTTTCTGAGAAGGTCCACCTAACCACGGACACGTGGACAAGTGCTGCCGGGACGGGACACTATATCTCACTGACAGCACATTGGGTTAACTTGGTGGAGGCTGGGACCGAGACTGACCCTGGGGCCGCTCATGTACTGCCCACATCGAGGATTGCGGGGCCTACCTCGGTCACGGTCTCTCAGACGTACTATGCCTCCTCCTCCGACCCCTCCTCCTCCTCCACCGAATTACCATCCTTGGGCACGGCGCCTTCAGTCGGTAGCTCTAGGCGCAGCAGCAGTGCCGTGGGTAAGCGCCAGCAGGCGGTGCTCAAACTGCTGAGCTTAGGTGACAAAAGGCACACCGCCCAAGAGCTGTTACAGGGCATCACGGCGCAGACCGATGTGTGGCTGGCACCGCTGAACCTCAAGCCAGGCATGGTTGTGTGTGACAACGGGCGTAACCTGGTGGCGGCTCTGCAACTCGGCAGACTGACACATGTGCCATGCCTGGCCCACGTGTTCAATCTAATAGTTCAGCGGTTCCTCAAGACATACCCCAATCTGTCTGATTTGCTCACCAAGGTGCGCCGCATCTGTGCGCATTTCCGCAAGTCGACCACAGATGCTGCCACTCTCAGGGCAGCGCAGCGCCGCCTACAACTGCCCGCTCACCGACTGTTGTGCGACGTGCCCACGAGATGGAATTCGACATTAAACATGTTATCCAGAGTTTACCAGCAGCGCAGAGCGATTGTAGACTGCCAGATGTCAACTTCCACCAGAACTGGTAGTCCGGTCAGTCAGATTCCTCAAGTCTACAATAACCGTGGATGTCTGATATCTGCCAGGTGTTGAGCAACTTTGAGGAGTCAACACAGATGGTCAGCGGCGATGCCGCCATTATCAGCCTCACCATCCCGCTGCTTTGCCTGTTGAAAAACTCACTGCTCAGCATGAAGTCGGATGCTTTGCGCTTGTCACAAGAGACGGTGGAGGAAGATACGTCGCTTGATAGCCAGAGCACCCTCCGGTCTGTTTCTCAGCACGTATCGGAGGAGGGGGATGAGGATGAGGAGGAAGAGGAGGAGAATGTCGGCGAGACAGAAGAGGGTACCAGTGCTCAGTCCTTCTTAACTCTTGAGCGTGTATGGGCTGAAGAGGAGGACTTGGAGGAGGAGGAGAAGGAGGAAATGGAGAGTCAGGCCAGTGAGGAGAGGGAATTCTTGCGTGTTGGGACTCTGGCGCACATGGCAGAATTAATGTTAGGCTGCCTATCCCGTGACCCTCGTGTTAGAAGCATTTTTTCAAACACCGATTACTGGGTGTTCACTCTCCTGGACCCACGGTACAAGCAGAACCTTTCCACTCTCATCCCTGCAGAGGAAAGGAGTATGAGAGTGAATCAATATCAACAGGCCCTGGTGCACAAGCTGAAACAATCCTTCCCATCTGACGCCGCTAGCGGCAGAGGGCATGGTTCTGTGGGCCAAGTAGCGGGGGAGAGGAGGCGAGCAGGCAGCTTGTCCAGCACTGGCAGGGGAACGCTCTCCAAGGCCTTTGCCAGTTTTATGTCACCCCAGCAAGACACTGTCACCTGTCCCCAGTCTAGCAGAGTAGGGGGAGCTGTACAGAAAGATGGTGAGGGAGTACCTAGCTGACCATACCAACGTCCGTAGCGATCACTCTGCTCCATACAACTACTGGGTTTCAAAGCTGGACACGTGGCCTGAACTGGCGCTGTATGCCTTGGAGGTGCTGGCCTGCCCTGCCGCTAGCGTGCTGTCAGAGCGGGTATTCAGTACAGCTGGTGGCGTCATCACCGATAAGCGTACAAGTCTGTCAACTGACAGCGCTGACAGGCTGATGCTTATTAAAATGAACAAAGCCTGGATTTCACCGGAATTCAAATCTCCTCCAGGGGAAAGCAGCTAAAGATTTAAATAACTTATGTATCCGATTCCTCTTCTCTACTCCTCCTACTCCTCCTTGTCGTCTTTGCCTAACGCTGACCAAAAAAACGCCATTTTTTAGAGGTCCAACTGGCACTCTTTTACCACAATTTTTCAGGAGGGCCCCCTACAGGCCTTCTCTTCAAACAATTTTTCCGGAGGTCAACCTACAGGCCCTCTCTCTAAATAATTTTTCTAGAGGTCCACCTACAGGCCCTCTCTCCAAACAATTTTTCCGGAGGTCCACCTACAGGCCCTTTCTCCAAACAATTTTTCCAGAGGTCCACCTATAGGCCCTCTCTCCAAACAATTTTTCCAGAGATCCACCTACAGGCCCTCTCTCCAAACAATTTTTCCGGAGGTCCACCTACAGGCCCTCTCTCTAAATTATTTTTCTGGAGGTCCACCTACAGGCCCTCTCTCCAAACAATTTTTCTGGAGGTCCATCTACAGGCCCTCTCTCCAAACAATTTTTCCGGAGGTCCACCTACAGGCCCTTTCTCTAAATAATTTTTCTGGAGGTCCACCTACAGGCCCTCTCTCCAAACAATTTTTCCAGAGGTCCATCTACAGGCCCTCTCTCCAAACAATTTTTCCAGAGGTCCACCTACAGGCCCTCTCTCCAAACAATTTTTCCGGAGGTCCACCTACAGCGGATAGGTGCCATATACGGTATTAAACTGAGAAGAATACATAGAACACATTCCACACTTGTTCAAGCTCATAGTTGACAACTGTACCGGTTGATGCAAAATTTTTAAGTTGGGGTCCTGCGTCGTCATTCAAACTCCATCCGGCTGTTGTCACCACCACACACGCTAGCCAAGGGGGCACTCCTCTGGCTCTTCCAGCTCAACCTCCTTCCCCCCAGCCTGCCCCCCACCTACAGGCCCTATCTCCAAATAATTTACGTCTTTTTCCTCTCTTTCTCTCTCTCCAAACTATTTTTCCGGATAGGTGTCATATACGGTATTAAACTGAGTAGTATACATAAAACACATACTACACTTGATCGAGCTCATAGTTTACAACTGTACCGTTTGATGCTAAATTTTTAAGTTGGGGTCCTGCGTCGTCATTCGAACTCCATCCGGCTGTTGTCACCACCACACACACTAGCCCAGGGGGCACTCCTCTGGCTCTTCCAGCTCAACCTCCTTCCCCCCAGCCTGTCCCCCACCTACAGACCGTCTCTCCAAACAATTTACCCGGATAGGGGACGTATTAGATATTATACTGATTTTTGTTGGTTCCTCTTTTAATTGGCTCCTGACCTGTGATAGGCAGAGCATGGACACGTCGCCTTAGCTGCAGTAGAAAAGACACTCCCCTGGCCAGGGCAAGCTCTTTTTCCTTTTCCGTGTTCGAAAAATCCATGAAATATATGGTCCCAAGATAGGGGACATATACGATTTTAAACTGAGAAGAATCGATACCACACATGCCCCACTAGGAGAATTTGGGGTAATGGTGGGATTAGGCAGCCTCAGAGGCATTCATGCATACTGCCCCTGCTGTTTCCTGTTCATTTCCGTGGTGTTTCCATTATTTTCTGAGGTTTCCAGGTTTTCACCCAGCCTTCCCTAGGCAGAGCCTTGGTCCCCTGCAAAAATGCTCGAGTCTCCCATTGACTTCAATGGGGTTCGTTATTCGAAACGAGCACCCGAGCATCGGGAAAAGTTCGACTCGAATAACGAGCACCCGAGCATTTTAGTGCTCGCTCATCTCTAGTAAAAAACAAAATTATTATGTTCCTGCATTCCCTTAGTGCTAAAAAAAAAAAAAGAAATCCTCTATCCATGTTGGACACTAGTATACAAAGCTTCCACATCAGTTCTAGCTATCAGGGTATTAGTATTGACCTGGATGTCTGGAAGTCTTACGACAGTGTCTTTAGTGTATTTTATAAATCACGGTGGGGAAGGGGGGGGATACAAATTGAGAGATAACCAGGTCCACATAATTATTAATCTCTTAAACATTGTTTGTCTGAGACTATAAGGCTCCTGTGAATTGGGTTTCATTCCTTGTGGATTTTTGGGATCGCATAGAAAGTTGTGATGGTTGGACGAGGGTTAAAGAGGACTTGGAATTCCTCCTTAGTGATAAAATTTTTATCCCATGCATTGATAAGAATAGTCTTCAATTTGGTGGTAAATTTTCCTGTCAGGCTCTCACTGAGGGGTTTATACAGATGTAGCAGCTCTGGCGCTCACAGCAGGATCGCGTGAGCACAGAGTGATATCGCTTCATTCCTTAAATGAAAGTGCAGTTACATGTAACCACCACCAGATGGCGCATGGAACTACAGTTTCAGTAGACTTCAGCGCAGCTCCGATCTTCTTGAGAAAATCGGGGCTGCGCTGGTGTTTTAAAACCCACCCCAAACAGATTAAAACATTGGTGGCGCAGTGCGTCCTCCCCCCCCCTTAGTGTTAAAACATTGTGGGCGCAGTGCGCCCTTCACCCAACCCCCCCAGTATTAAAATATTGGTGGCGCAGTGCGCCCGCACCCCCCCCCTATTAAAAAGCATTGGTGGCACAGTGCCCCAACTGCCCCAGTATAAGATACATTGGTGGCGAAGTGGGGATCGGAGCCCAGCAGCGTTATCGCTGGGCTCCGATCAGTTACCATGGCAACCGGACGCCTCCGGTTACCATGGCAACCCCTAAATATACATTGGTGGCGCAGTGATCGACACCCCCCCTCCTCGGTTTAAAACATTGGTGGCGCAGTGCGCCCTCCCCCCCAGTGTAATAAACGTTGGTGGCAGTGGCCACAGGCGTCCCCCCCCTCTTTTCATTGGTGGTGCAGTGGGGACCTGACCGGAGCCCAGCGGTGTAATCGCTGGGCTCCGATCAGTTACCATGGCAACCGGACGCTTTTTTTAAAAAATAAATAAATTTTAAAAATGTTGTGGGGTCCCCCCCTTTTTTCATTCTCCAGCCAGATACAACCAGCAGCAGCAGCCTGGCACTACCAGGGTGGGAGGGGACACGGATATTGGCCCTTCCCAGCCTAATGGTACCAGCCTGCAGCCGCCCCAGAATTGGACCCTCAATTTAGAAGGTCCGGTCCTGCGGGTACCTGGCTCTTCCCGACACCCCTGGACAGTGGGTGCCGGGGTAATAGATGTTGGGGTTAGTGCTGGCCATACCGGCAAGCACTAAGCCCAGTATTAGTAATCAGGGATGTCTGTAGATAGCCGTGATTACTAAAACTGCAGTATTGTAAAAAAAATACACACACACACAAGTATAAAATATTTTATTGAAATAAACACTCCCCCAGACCCCTGTTTGACCATTTTATTTAAAAAATAAAAAAGCTGGTCCGACGTAGTCCACCGAATCCGACGTAGTCCTCTGCATTCACGATCCTGAAAAATAGAAAACAAACAAACAAACACAGAGCACTTACCTCTTCCTCCTCCTCAGCAGCCTCTTCCTTCTTCAGCCTCTCCTCAGGCTTGTGATGCTCCTCAACCTTCTGGGGCTGGACAGGGGCCACAAAAAAAACGTAAAACACAAATACATTTTTTTTAAAAACGTACACATTGGGTATCGCCACATGCGTAACAACCTGCTCTACGAAAATCTCACATCATCTGACCCCTCAGCTGAAAGCAGTAAAAAAAAATATAATAAAAACTGTGTCAAAAAAGCCATTTTTTGTCACCTTACATCACAAAAAGTGTAATACAAAGCGATCAAAAAGGCATGTGCCCCCCTAAAATAGTACCAATCTAACCATCATCTCGTCCCGCAAAAAAGTAGCCCCTACCTGAGAAAATCGCCCAAATAATAAAAAAAACTACAGCTCTCACACTATGGAGACACTAAGAAATCTTTTTTTTTTTTTCCAAACAGGATATTACTGTGTAAAACGCGAATAAATAAAAAAAACATACACATGTTGGGTATCGCCACGTCTGTAAAACCCTGCTCTATGAAAATCTCACATCACCTGACCCCTCAGCTAAGAGCAGTAAAAAAAATAAAATAAAAACGGTGTCAAAAAAGCCATTTTTTGTCATCTTACATCACAAAAAGTGTAATACAAAGCGATCAAAAAGGCGTATGCCCCCCCTAAAATAGTACCAATCTAACCGTCACCTCGTCCTGCAAAAAAGTAGCCCCTACCTGAGAAAATCGCCCAAATAATAGAAAAACTACAGCTCTCACACTGTGGAGACACTAAGAAATTTTAATTTTTTTTTTTTCAAACAGCATATTACTGTGTAAAACGCGAATAAATAACAAAACGTACACATGTTGGGTATCGCCATGTCCGTAACACCCTGCTGTACGAAAATCTCACATCACCTCACCCCTCAGCTAAAAGCAGTAAAAAAAATAAAATAAAAATGGTCTCAAAAAAGCTATTTTTTGTCACCTTACATCACAAAAAAATAAAAGGTACAGATGTTATTCATCCTTGACATATGGATACATCCTTTCCGTTTTTTTGCGAAAAACGGAACGGATGTCCTGGAAAGGCCCCTTTCACACGACAGTATTTTTTGCGGGCTCCGATCCGCATTTTTCATCAGACCTCAGATCAGAAGAATGTGCCCCCATCAGACCTCAGATCAGCGTATTGTGCCCCCATCAGACCTCAGATCAGAAGAATGTGCTCCCATCAGACCTCAGATCAGCGTATTGTGCCCCCATCAGACCTCAGATCAGCAGAATGTGCCCCCATCAGACCTCAGATTAGCAGAATGTGCCCCCATCAGACCTCAGATTAGCAGAATGTGCCCCCATCAGACCTCAGATCAGCAGAATGTACCCCAATTAGACCTCAGATCAGCAGAATGTACCCCCATCAGACCTCAGATCAGCAGAATGTACCCCCATCAGACCTCAGATCAGCAGAATGTGCCCCAATTAGACCTCAGATCAGCAGAATGTGCCCCCATCAGACCTCAGATCAGAAGAATGTGCCCCCATCAGACCTCAGATCAGCGTATTGTGCCCCCATCAGACCTCAGATCAGCCCCATCAGACCTCAGATCAGCAGAATGTACCCCCATCAGACCTCAGATTAGCAGAATGTGCCCCCATCAGACCTCAGATTAGCAGAATGTGCCCCAATTAGACCTCAGATCAGCAGAATGTACCCCCATCAGACCTCAGATCAGCAGAATGTACCCCAATTAGACCTCAGATCAGTAATCAGCTAATCTGAGGTCTGATGGGGGCACATTCTGCTAATCTGAGGTCTAATTGGGGCACATTCTGCTGATCTGAGGTCTGATGGGGGTACATTCTGCTGATCTGAGGTCTAATTGGGGTACATTCTGCTGATCTGAGGTCTGATGGGGGTACATTCTGCTGATCTGAGGTCTAATTGGGGCACATTCTGCTAATCTGAGGTCTGATGGGGGCACATTCTGCTGATCTGAGGTCTGATGGGGGTACATTCTGCTGATCTGAGGTCTAATTGGGGTACATTCTGAAGATCTGAGGTCTTATGGGGGCACATTCTGCTGATCTGAGGTCTCCTTGTGGCCCCCCATACAGCATAATGTTTCCTTGTGGTCCCCATACAGTATAATGTCTAAGGTTAGATTGGTACTATTTTAGGGAGGCACATGCCTTTTTGGTCGCTTTGTATTACACTTTTTGTGATGTAAGATGACCAAAAATGGCTTTTTTAACAACGTTTTTATTTTATTTATAGAGGATGCAGTAAATCCCCAACCCCTCACATGCTCCTTCTATTGTTCTTTTACAAAGGGACTAATGAACGCTTTGTTTCCTGTAGCTGGGGTGTAGCAGCACTGTGTAACTTGAATCCAGCAGTACAAAGGCTCTAATATTCTTTTACAAAGAGCCTTTGTACTGAAGGAGCATGTGGGGGGTTGGGAGATTACTGTACTCAGTACAGTACATTTAGGCTACATTCACACGTCCGTATTTGTGCACATCCTAGAAAACGGTCAGTTTTTTCGGATCCGTTGGTCCGCAAAAAACTCTGTTTTTCCAGGACATCCGTTCCGTTTTTCCGCAAGAAACGGAAAGGATGTATCCATATGTCAAAAAACGGAAGGATGAATAACATCTGTACCTTTTATTTTTTTGTGATGTAAGGTGACAAAAAATAGCTTTTTTGAGACCATTTTTATTTTATTTTTTTTACTGCTTTTAGCTGAGGGGTGAGGTGATGTGAGATTTTCGTACAGCAGGGTGTAACGGACATGGCGATACCCAACATGTGTACGTTTTGTTATTTATTCGCGTTTTACACAGTAATATGCTGTTTGGAAAAAAAAATTAAAATTTCTTAGTGTCTCCACAGTGTGAGAGCTGTAGTTTTTCTATTATTTGGGTGATTTTCTCAGGTAGGGGCTACTTTTTTGCGGGACGAGGTGACGGTTAGATTGGTAATATTTTGGGGGGCACACGCCTTTTTGATCGCTTTGTATTACACTTTTTGTGATGTAAGGTGACAAAAAATGGCTTTTTTGACACAGTTTTTATTTTATTTTTTTTACTGTTTTCAGCTGAGGGGTCAGGTGATGTGAGATTTTCATAGAGCAGGTTGTTACGGATGTGGCGATACCCAACGTGTACGTTTTTTTATTTTATTTATTTGCGTTTTACGTTTTTTTTTGTGGCCCCTGTCCAGCCCCAGAAGGTTGAGGAGCATCACAAGCCTGAGGAGAGGCCGAAGAAGGAAGAGGCTGCTGAGGAGGAGGAAGAGGTAAGTGCTCTGTGTTTGTTTGTTTGTTTTCTATTTTTCAGGATCGTGAATGCAGAGGACTACGTCGGATTCGGTGGACTACGTCGGACCAGCTTTTTTATTTTTTAAATAAAATGGTCAAACAGGGGTCTGGGGGAGTGTTTATTTCAATAAAATATTTTATACTTGTGTGTGTGTATTTTTTTTTACAATACTGCAGTTTTAGTAATCACGGCTATCTACAGACAGCCCTGATTACTAATACTGGGCTTAGTGCTTGCCGGTATGGCCAGCACTAACCCCAACATCTATTACCCCGGCACCCACCGCCCAGGGGTGTCGGGAAGAGCCAGGTACCCGCAGGACCGGACCTTCTAAATTGAGGGTCCGGTTCTGGGGCGGCTGCAGGCTGGTACCATTAGGCTGGGAAGGGCCAATAGCCGTGCCCCTTCCCACCCTGGTAGTGCAAGGCTGCTGCTGCTGGTTGTATCTGGCTGGAGAATGAAAAAGTTGACAATTACTCTTACCGGTAATTTGATTTCCCGAAACCTCCACAACGGCACTGACAGGAGCTTGACCCCACCTCCAGAGGACAGGAAACAACAGCGGAAGCCAAATAAAAGGGACACCTCCTCCAGCCTGCTTCAGTTAGTAATAGAGAACCGAGGACAGCAAATATTCATGCAAAACCATAACAATATATTCCTAAGTATATATATATATTAACTGCATATACATATAAAGAATTTTATAGTTTTTTTAATCAAACTTTTTTTTTTTTTTTTTTTTTTGGGGGGGGGAAATACCCCAGTGCCGTTGTGGAGGTTTCGGGAAATCAAATTACCGGTAAGAGTAATTGTCAACTTTCCCTAACACCTCCACACCGGCACTGACAGGAGGAATAACAGAGATACTTCATCAGGGTGGGACTACAGCAGATAGGACTTTGCGCCCATATGCCATATCCCGATTTGCCATAATATCCAATTTATAATGTTTAAAGAAAGTCATAGGGCTTGACCATGTGGCTGCCCTACAAATTTGGTCAATAGAGGCCGCCCCTCGTTCAGCCCAAGAAGCAGAAAGAGCTCTAGTGGAATGTGCTTTTAGCTCAACCGGAGGAGCACAGTTCTTTTCTTTATAGCACAAGGTAATGGTAGATTTAATCCATCGGGCGATCGAAGCTTTAGAGGCTCCCATACCTCTATTTTTTCCTTGGAATTGGACAAGAAGATGGTTAGATTTTCTGAAGGGTTCTGTAGCTTCCAAATATGCCAGAAGACATCTCCTGACATCCAGATTATGGAATGCTTCTTCTTGCTGGGAAGATGGAGAAGTACAAAAGGATGGCAACACAACTTCCTGCTGGCAGTGAAATTTTGATACCATCTTTGGAAGGAAGTCCGGAGAATGCCGGAGAATAATCCTGTCATCTAGGACCGTCAGGTAGGGATGCTTACATGAGAAAGCTTGAATTTCTCCCACTCGTCTGGCAGTCGTTATTGCAATGAGAAAGGTGGTTTTGAAAGTCAGCATTCTAAGAGCAATTTCCGAAATAGGCTCAAATGGTTCGGACATGAGCGCAGACAGTACTAAACTTAGGTCCCAGGGGGGAACCCTGAAATGGTAAGAGGGGCGCAACCGGATTGTGCCCTTTAGAAATCTTATGATCAAAGGTATCTCTGCTAGCCTGGTATCCATGAAGGCCGTAAGAGCAGACACTTGAACCTTCAGAGTACTGGTCTTTAGGCCTTTATTGAATCCTGCCTGAAGGAAATCCAGTATTAATCCCACATTCGGGAAGATAACGGATCCCAACGATGGCCTGCAAAGGATAGGAAAGCATTCCAGATTCGCAAATAGATTCTTGAAGTGACTCTTTTCCTGCTACATAATAAGGTGTTAATCACAGCATCTGACAATCCCTTCTTTTTTAGTAGCTCCCACTCAATCTCCAGGCCGCTAGGTGGAGCAGATGTAACCTCGGATGAAGAGCAGGTCCCTGATGTAGTAGGTCTGGACTCTGTGGCAAGAGCCAGGCTTCATCTATTGAAAGGGACTGGAGAAGGGGAAACCAAGCTCTTTTCGGCCAGAAGGGAGCGATAAAGATGACCTGCGCTTTTTCCTGTTTTATTTTCATTAGGGCTCTTGGATCAGGGAAAAGGGAGGGAAGGCATACAGGAGTCCCTTGGGCCAGGACTTTGATAGAGCATCCATCCTCTCTGGACCGTCCTGGGGGTAGATTGAATAGAAATTGTTCACCTTCCTGTTTTGTCTGGTAGCAAATAGGTCCCAGATCGGAGGCCCCCATCTTTCTGATATTTGGAGAAAGACTTCTTCCTTCAAGGACCATTCTCGTTCCCGAATCGTCTGTCTGCTGAGGAAGTCGGCTAGCACATTTTCTTCCCCTTTTAAGTGTATTGCTGAAATGGACTTCACATTTCTTTCCCCCCAACTTAGGATTTTGCTGGATACCGCCGACAGGGACCTGTTTCTTGTCCCTCCTTGGCGGTTTAAATAAGATACTGTGGTGGCATTGTCTGAATATATTTTTATATGATGACCTTGAGCCACTGTACCTAGATGTTTTAGGGCTTCCAGGACGGCAGTTAGTTCTCTCAGATTTGATGACGAGGAAGCCATCTCGGGGCTCCACTCTCCTTGAACCATGTGATGAAGTGTATGAGCCCCCCAACCATGGCTGCTTGCATCTGTGGTAATGGTGAACAGATCGTCTGGTCGCCACAGAACCCCTGACTGTAGGTGTTTTTTTATCATCCACCAATAGAGGGAAGATTTTACCGCTTGTGGAATTTTTACTCTTTGTCTAGAGAGCCTTGTCTTCTGTCCCAGACTGACAGGAGGAAGGCCTGAAGTATTCTGGTGTGGGCCTGTGCCCAGTTGACAGAGGATATTGTCGACGTTAGAAGTCCTAACAATCGCATCACCTCTCTGATGGAGGACGTCTTCCTTGTGGAGAATTGCTTTACAACCCCCATCAGATTTTTCACTTTCTCTGGGGGTAAATAGGAACACTGTTGGTGAGAATCTAGCAACACCCCTAGAAAGACCTTCCTTTGGCTGGGTATGATACTTGATTTGTCTAAGTTGATTACCCAGCCTAAAGATTGTAGAATCCGGGTCAGGATATTTAGGTGATCCAGGAGCTTCCTTTCCGTCTCTGCTGCGATCAACAGGTCGTCCAGATAAGGAATAACTAAGATGCCTTCTTGATGGAGAATTCCTACTACCTCTGCCATGACCTTTGTAAAAATCCGAGGGGCACTGGAGAGGCCGAAGGGCAGTGTTTGAAATTGGAAATGACATAGGCGGTTTTTGATGTAGACTGCAAATCTGAGAAATTTTTGACTTTCTGAGTGTATGGGTACGTGATAATAGGCGTCGGCCAGATCCACCGTAATCATGTAGCAGTTGTGAACAAGCAGATTCACTGTGGATCTGACTGTGTCCATTTTGAATTTTTGATAGACGACATACTGGTTTAAATACTTTAGATTGAAGATTGTTCTGTACCTTCCATTGGGTTTCTTTATGAGAAAAAGGGGGAATAAACCCCCATACCTTTCTGCTCTTCTGGGACCTGAACGATCACGTTTTTTTCTCAGCAGAGTCATAACTTCTGACTCTATGGCAGACTGTTTGTCGGAATTTGGGGAGAACTTGTTTGTCATAAATCTTTGAGGAGGAAGGGAATGCAATTCTATTCTGTAACCTGAGCCTACTAAATCTAGAATCCAGGGGGAGGTTATTAGAGATTCCCAGGCCTGAACATGTTGAGATAACCTGCCCCCCACCGGGCATCTGGCGTCATTGAGATTTTTTGGAAGAAGAATCGGGATTAAACAGGAATCCCTTCCCTCTTCCTCTAGATGACTGCCACCTGTTTGAGGAATCCTTTCTCCTCTGGTCTTGTCTGAATCTTCCTTGGCCACGAAAATTTTTCCGCTGCTGATAAAAACGTGACTCAGAAGGAAAGCCTTTTTTCTTATCGGAGGCTTTGTCTAGGATGTCATCTAACGCCGATCCAAAGAGCCTGTCTCCCTCGCAAGGAATGGAGCAGAGACGGCTCTTTGAACCTGCATCCCCTGACCAGGATCTCAGCCAGATGGCCCTTCGGGTGGCGTTAGATAAGGCTGTAGTACGGGCCGATAACGCCACTAAATCCGCCGAAGAGTCCGCCAGAAAATTGGCCGCCTGTTTAAGGACTGGGAGAGAGGCCACAATCTCCTCCCTAGGAGTGCCTGCTGTCAAGTGGTTTTCCAGTTGATTCATCCATATTGATAAAGACCTGGCAGTACAAGTGGCGGCGATGGAAGGCCTAAACATGGCCGCCCCAGACTCCCAAGTCTTCCTAAGCAGGCCTTCACACTTTTTGTCTATTGGGTCTTTTAACAGACCCATGTCCTCAAATGGAAGAGCGGATTTTTTAGAAATCCGCGCAACAGGGGCGTCAATTCTAGGGGCTTTGTCCCAGGAATCACAGTCGGTGTCAGCAAACGGATATTTCCTTTTGAAGGCTCTAGACACTGAGGGCCTTTTTTCTGGATCCTTCCATTCCTTGGAAATAATCCTTTTGATATTTTCGTGCACAGAAAAAACGCGTTTCTTCTTCTCCCCCAGACCCTGAAACATCTGATCTGGGATCGACATAGGTTCTTTAATCTCTTCTATCCCCATAGCAGCTCTGATAGTTTTTAATAATGATTCAGTGTCCTCAGGAGAGCAGAGGGGGTGACCAGACCCGTCTTCAGAGGAGTCAGAATCATTAGCTGACAACAGTTCCCCTTCATCTAGATCTGCCAATTCAGGAAGAGGCTCCCTAGATTTAGATGAGGATGGCCGAGGGGATGAGGGGGTCATCCGTAAATCAATGGCGGTATTAACTTCGTCCCGTATTAGGATTCTGAGATTTTCCATAAAGGAGGGGGATTCTTTCAGTACACCGGGCACAAAGAGGTTTTTTATAGGAAGCCGTTAATGTCTTCCTACACATTCCACACTTCTTCTTTGAAGATTCACCACCTGACGCCTTCACTGGTGTTTCCCTCACCTAAAGGGTCATATAATAACAGGTTTTAGCCCCCATTCTAACTAGTAGATGGCCTGCACCAACACCCGGTGGTGAAATAAGAATACAACATTCACGGAGGAGGTCTCTTACCGGACTGAGGGCTTTACAGGGATCCGCAGGCCTGCGTGCTGTCTCTTCTGTGGAGGACATCCTGGACAGAGGAGGTGCAATAGACACCTCTACAGAGGCCACAGAGCAAATTTAAACTCTGGGCCCCCGCCGTCTACAGGCACCGCCCCCCACGCTGCCGGCCCCGCCGAGCATACTTGCGGCGCCCTTAGATGACGCGGGCGCCGCCGGAAGTCTCAACCCGGAAGTAGGGCAAGGAGCACGTGTAGGGAGCCTCTGGCCCAAGGAGGACTCCACCTGCATGGCGCACCAACATCCGGCTACGCCGATCCCTCCGCAGCGCAGCGGAACAGTCCGGGGATGCCACGCGCGGGACTTATTCCAGAGGGACAGAGAAGGAGAGCGCCGCTCCCCCGGAACCTCTGTCCCCTACCCAGCCCTCCCGGATGGGGTGAGTCCAGGCTGGGCGCATAATCCTTTAGATAGCCAGGCGAACTGGCAGGCTTCCACCCTGTCCAGAGGGACAGGAAACAACAAACTGAAGCAGGCTGGAGGAGGTGTCCCTTTTATTTGGCTTCCGCTGTTGTTTCCTGTCCTCTGGAGGTGGGGTCAAGCTCCTGTCAGTGCCGGTGTGGAGGTGTTAGGGAAAAGGGGGGGACCCCACGCCATTTTTTTAATTTATTTATTTATTTCAAAAAATAAAGCGTCCAGTTGCCATGGTAACTGATCGGAGCCCAGCGATTACACCGCTGGGCTCCGGTCAGGTCCCCACTGCACCACCAATGAAAAGAGGGGGGGAGGCGCCTGTGGCCACTGCCACCAATGTTTATTATACTGGGGGGAGGGCGCACTGCGCCACCAATGTTTTAAACCAAGGGGGGGGATGTCGGGCGCACTGTGCCACCAATGTATTGTATACTGGAGTTGCCATGGTAACCGGAGGTGTCCGGTTGCCATGGTAACTGATCGGAGCCCAGCAATAACGCTGCTGAGCTTTGATCCCCACTGCGCCACCAATGCTTAACGGGGGAAGGGGGGGGGCGACAGGTGCCACCAATGTATATTTAGGGGGTTGCCATGGTAACCGGAGGCGTCCGGTTGCCATGGTAACTGATCGGAGCCCAGCGATAACGCTGCTGGGCTCCGATCCCCACTTCGCCACCAATGTATCTTATACTGGGGCAGTTGGCGCACTGCGCCACCAATGCTTTTTAATAGGGGGGGTGCGGGCGCACTGCGCCACCAATGTTTTAATACTGGGGGGGTTGGGTAAAGGGCACACTGCGCCACCAATGTTTTAACACTAAGGGGGGGGAGGGCGCACTGCGCCACCAATGTTTTAATCTGGAGGGGGTGGGTTTTAAAACACCAGCGCAGCCCCGATTTCCTCAAGGAGATCGGAGCTGCGCTGAAGTCTTACCATTAAAAATGTAGTTCCATGCGCCATCTGGTGGTGGTTTCATGTAACTACACTTTTATTTCTTGTATTGCGCTTCTGGAATCGCGATTCGTTTGCCAGGAATCGCGATTCCAGTGAGCGCAATCCCTGCTACATCTGTATGTACTTCTATCTTTCAATAATGTCATCATCACTATATAATCTGTTTTGTCTATCAGGACCACACTTCCCCCTTTATCTGAGAGTTTTATAATTAAATAGTTATCATCTGTTAGATCTCTTTTTGTGTCCCTTTCTTCTTTTTTCAGGTTCAGGCATGCATCGCCAATGAGGAAATGTGAGGCGATTACCTCTGGCAGCACCAGGTACAGGCAAGAGGGGGGCAGTGGAAGGGCCATGGGCAATGAGCCCTTCCACTGTGGAAACGCTCATCTCTACATATTCAACTGCATCGCTGTACTCATTGTACATGCTGTTGGGCCACAGTGGGGTGAGGGTCATTATTTTATGACTGGAGAAAGCACTATGGGGACATTGCGGCTATAAAAAGGAGCATTTTTGTACCGGCACACATTTTAAGCGGCCACTATGGGATATTCTACTGGGGGCACTAAAAGGGGGTAGTTTTTTGTACTGACATTATAGAGGAGCATTTTTTTTGTACTTAGTACATATTATAAGGGAGCATTTTTGTACTGGCACATGTTCTAAGGTGGCCACTATGGGGACATTTGTTCTACAGGGGGCACTAAAAGGTTTTTTACTGGCACATGTTATAAGGGAGCATAAGGGGGAATTATTTTACTGGTAAACATTATAAGGGGCCATTTTTTGTACTGACACACAATTTAAGTTTTTTTTGTACAGGCACACATTATAGGGGGAATTATTACTACTGGGGGTACTATGGGGGCATAATTAATTCTGGAGGCAAAATGAGGGACATTATTACTATTTGGTGCACTGTTACCACATAGTGCACTCTAGCAGAGAAAATTATTACTATTGGTGGGATGTTTGGGAGGACTGTTACATTGGGCAATTATTTTTGGAGGACACTATGCTTACAGCACTATAAGTTTCAGGGTCTCTATTTGCTAGGCACAGCTATTTTTTATGGCACTGCATGGCAGTAATTATTGAAGGGGGGCCTAGATGTATTGTAATAGTATTTTAAGGGGGACTGTTTCTGCAGTATAGTATTGGGAAGCACAGTGGGCACAGTATTAGAGGTGGCAGGATGGGGTGTTCAGAAGGTGGGGAGGAGGATGGAATAGTAGGAAACTAAGATGTCTGTTTGTCAAACTCTGCAGAGACAAGAGATGGCTGAAAGAAATCATCATGGCGGTCTGGTCTGAATGGAGAAGATAAGGAAAGAGAATATCTACATCAGAGGACATGTCACTGGATGTAAGAGTTACGTGGCGTTGTATTACCCTGTATGTTTTGTAGCTCTGTATGTAATGTTTTCCAAGTATGTCTTTAACAGTAGGGCTGGAGGGAAGGGGTTAGGAAATTGGCATACGCTTTGGGGGGCACCGTTTTAGTTTTCGCCTCAGGCAGCATGGCAAACAGGGACAAGTATGCATGGCAAACAGGGACAATTGTTTATTTTTGAGGAGAGTCACTGGACACGTATGAAACTGGGGATGTTAGGGACAATAAACAATAATATGTTGTCCAGGTTAGGCATCTCTTGCTATTTCATTTCTGTGCCAAGACGTCTGGTAGTCAATTTATTGGCTTTTTTCTTTGCCTTTGCTGTCTGATTTGAGCAGACGAGCTCCCATTGACCGGTATGGAATGTCTTGATCACTGATGTTTAATAGATCTTGGTCAGATCAGATGGTGTTCAGACTTCAAATTTTTGGCCTTGAAGAGATATTACCTAAAAGGGAAGAGCCAGTGAAATGGAATTCATTTCTGTTTAAGTAGGTTAGTTTGCTGTTTGAGAAGTCTGCGTTTGCTCAGGGTCACCGGAGCTATGTCTTTAGACACTGTGATTGTAGTTCCTTCGTATTGTATTATATTTGCTCCTCTGGCTTTTGCCATAATTAACTCCTTTTGTGGGCTTAGGGATTGGGCAAAGTGCTCTGTGTGCCCTTTCAATCACCAGTGGATCTGTATAATTTGTACCCAGTAGTTTTGGGCAAATTTCAGTCACTATTTTATAGGATATTTCAGTAGCAAAGGATTCAGGGACGTCTCTGAACTGAATATTGTTTCTATGCGTTTGGCAGTTAGAAATGTTGCGGTTTTAGTGAATGAGATGATGTCTGTCATCTCCAGGGCATCTACCCAGTTGCCAATCTGGTGAACATCTTTTCATTTCAGACAGTTCCTCCAATACTGGGCTCTGGCTCATATCTGTGAGAGAAAGCATCTTGTTATGGGCAACATTTTAGCATCTTTTTCTTGGGAACAACGGTTCTCAGATAGATGAGATGGCTATTTTTGTTAGGTGGAGGTATGGCTAAGATTTTTATTTATTTATTTATTTTAGGCGGGGAAAGGGGGGATGAATCCAGAGAGATAATAGGATTGACTTGAGGAGTTGCGGATTTGTTTTGCCACTCCTGACGCGATCTCCGATGCACATTTTCACCAGGAATTAGACGTTATCTACCTGAATTATGATTTTCGGCATGTGTAAAAATAAAATTTACTTACATATCTACAACTAGATGTTTGATTGATCAAAACTGTTGTAGGTGGGTATAGCACTGGAGGATGGCAACAAATAGCAGCTACTATACAAATGATAGGGCTGCTTAGGTCACTTTA
Source organism: Rhinella marina (assembly GCA_900303285.1). Taxonomy (NCBI): domain Eukaryota; kingdom Metazoa; phylum Chordata; class Amphibia; order Anura; family Bufonidae; genus Rhinella; species Rhinella marina. The sequence continues at coordinate 19,291 of ONZH01015290.1, forward strand.
ACAGGGACTTTCTATCCAGCTCATTGGTAAGCAATGTATGCTACACTATCTGAAATATGTGACCTCACTGTGTGTGAATTGGACCCTGTTCCTGAGGTGCTTTCTGCCTGTCTGGGGTGTAGATTAGGGTTCACCTGAATATCAAATGACCAAATATAGCTGCTGCGTCCTGGTTTGGAGGTGGATGGATGGAGGGGGTCCAGTGAACAACCAATCGTAGCTGTGTGAAGTGTCTCTGTGTCTGCAACAGTCATGGGAGACCATGCGTCTTCCAGAGAAAGGCCCACATTCCCTGCTTCTCGCCGCTGTACGTCTTATGGTGGTTAGGAGCAGGGCTTAAACTTGGTGGAGGTCCGGTCCATTCTCTAGGGGCAGCAGACAGCTTTCTCAGTAGGATCCTTCTATGAAACAACTCACTAATTGCCACTGTCACTCAAAGTCGGAGGTTAGGTTGAGGGATTTGGTATTGGGATTCTGCAGATGGAGGGGGGATTAAGCAGAAAAGGAACCCGGAGCTCCAGCTAGTTGTTTCTGCTCTGGTCGCTTGCAAGCCACGCCCCCCAATGGTGTGATAATGTCTATCTGCCCTCAATAGTACAGTGCCTTGCGAAAGTATTCGGCCCCCTGGAACTTTTCAACCTTTTGCCACATTTCAGGCTTCAAACAAAAAGATATAACATTTTACATTTTTGGTGAAGAATCAACAACAAGTGGGTCACAATTGTGAAGTGGAACAAAATTTATTGGATTATTTAAACTTTTTTTGTAATAATAAAACTGAAAAGTGGGGCGTGCAAAATTATTCGGCCCCCTTGCATTAATACTTTGTTGCGCCACCTTTTGCTGCGATTACAGCTGCAAGTCGCTTGGGGTATGTCTCTATCAGTTTTGCACATCTAGAGACTGAAATTCTTGCCCATTCTTCCTTGTAAAACAGCTCAAGCTCTTTGAGGTTCGATGGAGAGTGTTTGTGAACAGCAGTTTTCAACTCTTTCCACATATTCTCAATTGGATTCAGGTCTGGACTTTGACTTGGCCATTCTAAGACCTGGATACGTTTATTTTTTAACCATTCCATTGTAGATTTTGGGATCATTGTCTTGTTGGAAGATAAATCTCCGTCCTAGTCTCAGGTCTTTTGCAGAGTCCAACAGGTTTTCATCCAGAATGGTCCTGTATTTGGCTCCATCCATCTTCCCATCAATTTTCACCATGTTCCCTGTCCCTGCTGATGAAAAGCAGGCCCAAACCATGATGCTGCCACCACCATGTTTGACAGTGGGGATGGTGCGTTCAGGGTGATGAACTGTGTTGCTTTTACACCAAACATATCGTTTTACATTGTTTCCAAAAAGTTCGATTTTGATTTCATCTGACTAGAGCACCTTCTTCCACATGTTTGGTGTGTCTCCCAGGTGGCTTCTGGCAAACTGTAAACGAGACTTTTTATGGATATCTATGAGAAATGGTTTTCTTCTTGCCACTCTTCCATAAAGGCCAGATTTGTGAAGTTTTCGACTGCTTGTTGTCCTATGGATAGACTCTCCCACCTCAGCTGTAGATCTCTGAAGTTCATCCAGAGTGATCATGGACCTCATGGCTGCATCTCTAATCAGTCTTCTCCTTGTTTGAGATGAAAGTTTAGAGGGACGGCCGGGTCTTGGTACAGTAGATTTGCAGTGGTCTGATACTCCTTCCATTTCAATATGATCGCTTGCACAGTGCTCCTTGGGATGTTTAAAGCTTGGGAAATCTTTTGGTATCCAAATCTGGCTTTAAACTTCTCCACAACAAGATCACGGACCTGCCTGGTGTGTTCCTTGGTCTTCATGATGCTCTCTGTGCTTTAAACAGAACCCTGAGACTATCACAGAGCAGGTGCATTTATACGGAGACTTGATTACACACAGGTGGATTCTATTTCTCTTCATCAGTCATTTAGGACAACATTGGATCATTCAGAGATCCTCAATGAACTTCTGGAGTGATTTTTCTGAACTGAAAGTAAATGGGCCGAATAATTTTGCACGCCCAACTCTTCAGTTTTATTATTACAAAATAAGTTTCAATGATCCAATAAATTTCATTCCACTTCACAATTGTGACCCACTTGTTGTTGATTCTTCACCAAAAATTTAAAATGTTATATCTTTTTGTTTGAAGCCTGAAATGTGGCAAAAGGTTGAAAAGTTCCAGGCGGACGAATACTTTTGCAAGGCACTGTATAATAGAAGTGTTAACTGTTCACAAACCTCTTACTGCCACAGACCGTTTTGCCCTTTTAATTGTGGTGTATTTTTTCCAAGTCTGCCTTCTCAGAGGCATCATTCTGGGGTACAAATAATGGTACAAATAATTATTATCTTTCTAGGGGAAAACAACCATTAATAATTCTGCAATATCAGCTTTTAGTAATACCAGCCTTTAGATACAGCACCATATTAGCTCTATTTCATAGGTTGATACCATACCATATCACATTTTTATATTTTATATGTTTATATGTTTATAGGTTTTACTATATTTCCACACTAAACTTAAAAAAATAATAATAATATGTTTTTGTGTGGACATATTTTGGGAGACTGAGGAGTTTCTTGTACGATTATGAGGTACATACAACTTTTTGATTATTTTATATTCCATTTTTAAGAGATGGGATGAACAATAAACAGACAACTTTGTGTTCCTTTTTTAATTTATTTTTACAGCTTTGACAGCGTGGGTTAAATAACATGATAACTTTATAGTTTAGCTTGATGCAGATGTAATGATAACAATTTTGTTAGGGCAGGAATTTTTTTAAATTGCATCTAGCATCAGATGTGTATTAAACATATCTTATGTAATCATCACAGAGGCATCAATATTGATAAGTATGAAAGTAATATGGGCTGCTCACTATGAGTAACGTTAATAGCCAGTGTGCCAAGTGTACAGATGAATCTATGCCCTCAGGAATATTGAAATAGCAAAATCTAAGATAAATAGTAACTGGCTCTGGAGGTGTTGGGTGGGGTATGAATTTTCCAAACATTAATAAATGTATTATCAATTAAATACTCAACAGTAATACATATTTAAAAAATGGCATAAAAAAAAATACATACTAGCAGCAGAGTCATACTAAAAATTCTTTCCAAATGTAAAACATCACAAAGCGCATATATATCGGTCATAGCTGGGATGTTGTGTCGTAGAAAGATCAATAATCACTTAAAGGGCCAACCGTCCTGACGGCTAATCTATGGATGACCACAGGGTACTTGTGAACATAGATCTACTGTAATAATTACAGAGCTGTTGGTGATTGATGCTATGTACGACAACAGTTCATATAATAGTCTACAACATGGACAAGTAGTTGAAAATGCTTCCTTAATCTTGTTTTTAGTTGCTAATAATAGATAGCTTCAGTTTCCTATATGATATTGAGTGATTGCCATGTTCTATACTGATATCTAGAGATGAACGAAGTTTTGAAAGATTTGATTCAGACGATTCACTGAAGTTCTTCAAGAAATTTGATTTTTTTCCAAGTTTATTTGTCACAAATCATGATAAATCTGGTATACCCAGGCAAGTCTGCCTAATCATATGCATCCCACTTGGTGGCCCAATCTCAGTGTGAAGGCTTGGAACTTAAAGAGTAACTAAACCTTTGACTACAATTTTAATAAGATGTCCCTAGTGCCCTAATAAAATAATTTCTAATATACTATATACATGAATTTTGTATTTTTATTAGATAGTAGATTAGATTGTATTTTTATTAGATTCTGTGTGTCATTGCTGCTCCTGCCTGTGCCCCCCGGAGGTTTACTAACTCCTGGCATAGCACATGGGTACCCTGTACTCATGTGCTATGCCAGGATTAGCTGAGCAGAGTGGGCTCCTGTGTCTGCCTGCTTCGCTAAACTAAGAGCTGACATGCAGTTCTCTTAGCTTAGCTACAGTCTACAATTTCTAAAAACTATCCTTACAATCTCCCTACTCTGTCCCTGCACTGTCCCTATTCAGTATTCTACAATTAAAAGCTTTCTAACACACTGTCCCTGGTGCTTTCCAAATCTCTACCTATGTTCAGTTTACAGTGAACTGGCGGCGCCCATGTGGAATGAGGCTTTTATAGTGCTGTGACATCACAGGGGTTGGCTGCTGATTGGCTGGCTGTACTGGACCTTTTCTGAATCTGCTACACCTAAAGACCTGTGATGACGTCACCATCATGTGATCAATGCAGGAGGGGGCAGAGCTCAAACGTGGAGAGAAGTGGTGTTTAAGGATCTGTAGTGACATCATGTGACATGGGGGGGCAGAACTTTGCATAGAGCAGAAGAAAGTGGAGAAGTGATGGATTTGGTTTGAGAGTTATAGAAATGCTTGTAATTCTTTCCTCTTATACCTCTTCCCTGTTATTTCCTCTGATATCACATAACAGTCTGCACATGCATACACCTTCCCCATCATTGTGCGCGTTACATACAAACACATCACAAAGCAAATTTCTGTGCAAAATTCGACGAGGCAGCTGAATCGAATTTTTTATAACTTTGATCAACACTAGTGATTTTTTACAGACTGAAATGATTGTATACAGACTGAGGTTTATGATATACAAATTGAGGTCATAATGTACAGACTGAAGTTATAACATACACAATGAGGTCATAATGTACAAGTCCACTCAACACTAATAATAACACATAGGCATATACTTAAAATTCTGAGGGGAATCCAGTCCCTGTCCCTCATTGCCCTATAAGAAATACTAATAAGGCAATGAGGGGCAGGGACTGAACCCTCCTTCAGAATTTCAAGCATGTCTATGGGGGATTTGAAGTCTATGGGAAACTGCTGTGAGGTAAATAAGCTGTGAACAGGTCTGTATATATATACTAGCAGAAAGACCCGGCTTCGCCTGGGTATATTTCATCTATTTATTTAATGTTTCTGTGTGTCGTTGCAGAGAGAAAGTCAATGCAGCTGACAGAAATTGATTTTTACCTTCATTTTTTCAATCCCTATTGGCTGCGGAGTGGGAGGGGGTGTGGTTTAATGGGAAACGGGGGGGGGGGGTTAAGTCCTTCATTTCAGGGTGGCCTGAATTATAGGTTAATGCCATGGTAATTTGAGGAAACACAATGGGTAGCAGTGGAAGAAAACATTGCTTTGCGTGGGTATATTTAACCCCTTCCCGACTGACGCCGTACATGTACGGCGCTCGGGCGGTGCGGGGACATGACGCCCGCTCGCGGGTGCGGCGGGCGTCATGGCTGGCCGGCAAGTCTCTGCTGTTTCTAACAGCAGAGACTTGCCGCTTCTTACCTCCGTCTGCGGCGACTTCCTGGGCCTTCTGATGCCGTGATCACACGTGATCACAGCATCAGGATGCGTCTGAACCCAGAAGCCTACGCTTCCAAGTGGTGTACAGACGCCCCGATTGGCCAATCGGGGTGTCTGTACACCATATGAAAACTGTAATCCTCGCTGGTGAGGATTACAGTTTTCAAACTGCAATTCTTATTCTGGCCACTAGATGGCAGGCCAGGATAAGAAATGAGCAATTCATGGATTTAACTGCATCTAGTAAATCCATGATTGCTCATAAAGAAAAAAAAAACAAAACACAATATATGAGCTCATATTTGAGCTTTAAAATAATCACCAAAAAAATTAAAAAAAAAATGTTAAAAAATATATAAAAAATAAAAAAGATATAAAAGTTCAAATCACCCCCCTTTCCATATAAGTAAAAAATAAATACCTAAATAACCATAAATATAGACATCATGGGTATCACCGTGACCGAAAATGCCCATACTTTTAAAATATAAAAAAAAATTCCAATACGGCGAATTGTGTGGCGGAAAAAAGCGTGCAAATGGCGATTCGCCGTTTTTTGTCGCTTTTTTTTCCTGAAAAAAAATTAAATAAAAAGTGATCAAAAAGTCATACACACCCCAGAATGATATCAATAAAAACTTCAGACCGCCCCGCAAAAAATGAGCCCCCATACAGCTCTGTACACATAAATACCAAAAAGTTATAGGGGTCAAGATATGACAAGGAAAAAAAAAAGGGCAACTTTCTAATTATTTTATCACCATCTAAACGCAGGAAAAACTATACATATTAGGTATTGCCGGATTCGAACTGACCAGTAGAATGAAAGTAACTGGTCAGTTTTAATGCACATCGAACGCTGTAAATAAGAAACCCGTAGAACTGTAGCGGAATAGCGGTTTTCTTGCAATTTCACCCCATTTGGAATTTTTTTCCCGCTTCCCACTACACCATATGCAATATTAAATGGTGGCGTTGGAAAGTACAACTTGTCCCGCAAAAAAGAAGCCCTCATACAGCTATGTGAACAGAAAAATAAAACAGTTATGGCTGTTTGAAGGCAGGGAGCGCAAAACGAAAATGCAGAACCGGAAAAACCTCCGGGGTATAAAGGGTTAATCTATTTCATTTAATGTTTCTGTGTGTCGTTGCAGAGAGAAAGTCATCCTCCCTCCCATCCCTGCAGCTGACAGATGTTGATTTTTACCTTCAATTGTTCAATCTCCATTGGCTGTGGAGTGGGAGGGGTCATGGCCTGACTGAGTCGGGGGCGTGACGTTGCAAGACCTGGGGCGGGGTTTTAAGTCCTTCTTTTGATGGTGGGCAGAATTACAGGTCGATGCCATGGTAATTTATGAGGACACGCCATGAGTAACAGCGGAAAAAAACATTGCTTTGCACGGGTATATTTAATGTATTTCATTTAATGTTTCTGTATGTTGTTGCAGAAAGAAATCCAACTTCCCTCCCACCCCTGCAGCTGACAGAAATTGATTTTTACCCTCATTTTTTCAATCCCCGTTGGCTGCGGAGTGGGAGGGGGCGTGGCCTGACAGAGTCGGAGCGTGGTTTCGCGAGATCTGGGGCGGGGGTCAGGTCGGCATGAATTACAGGTCGATGACATGGTAATTTATGGGGACCCGCAATGGGTAGCAGTGGACAAAAACATCTTTTATTAGTACTGAATGGTCGTAGTCTAAAATTAGTCAATTTCATGTACGATTTTTGTGTGTCGTTGCAGAGAGAAATTCACCCTCCCACCCCTGCAGCTGATTTTTTCAATCCCCGTTGCCTGCGGAGTGGGAGGGGGCGTGGCCTGGCAGAGTTGGGGGTGTGGATTATCAAGATGCTTCGAACGGTTGAAGTCTGAAATTAGTCTATTTCATCTAAAATTTTGTGCGTCATTGCAGAGAGAAATTCACCCTCCCACCCCTGCAGCTGACAGAAGTTTATTTTTCCCTTCATTCTTTCAATCCCTGTTGGCTGCGGAGTGGGAGGGGGCATGACCTGACAGAGTTGGGGGTGTGGCTTAGCAAAGCGCTTCGCATAGGTGATTTAATCTATTTCATTTAATGTTTCTGTGTGTCGTTGCAGAATGGCTGCAGAGTGGGAGGGGGCGTGGTCTGACAGTTGGGGGCGTGACTTAGCAAGAAGATTCGAACGGTTGTAGTCTATAATTAGTCTATTTTATCTAAAATTTTTGTGTGTCGTTGCAGAGAGAAATTCACCCTCCCACCCCTGCAGCAAACAGAAGTTTATTTTTACCTTTATTTTTTCAATCCCCATTGGCTGCGGAGTGGGAGGGGGCGTAACCTGACAGAGTCGGGGGCGTGGATTAGCAAGACGCTTCACATGGATGTATTTAATCTATTTCATTTAATGTTTCTGTGTGTCGTTGCAGAAAGAAAGTCAACCTCCCACCCATCCCTGCAGCTGACAGAAGTTGATTTTTACCTTTATTTTTTCAATCCCTGTTGGCTGCGGAGTGGGGGGGCATGGTCTTACAGAGTCGGGGCGTGGCTTAGCAAAGCGCTTCGCATAGGTGCATTTAATCTATTTCATTTAATGTTTCTGTGTGTCATTGCAGAATGGCTGCGGAGTGAGAGGGGGCGTGGCCTGACAGAGATGGGGTGTGGCTTAGCAAAAGGCTTCGAACGGTTGTAGTCTATAATTAGTCTATTTCATCTAAAATTTTTGTGTGTCGTTGCAGAGAGAAATTCACCCTCCCACCCCTGCAGCAAACAGAAGTTTATTTTTACCTTCATTTTTTCAATTCCCATTGGCTGCGGAGTGGGAGGGGGCGTGACCTGACAGAGTCGGGGGCGTGGATTAGCAAGACGCTTCGCATGGGTGTATTTAATCTATTTCATTTAATGTTTGTGTGTGTTGTTGCAGAAAGAAAGTCAACCTCCCACCCATCCCTGCAGCTGACAGAAGTTGATTTTTACCTTTATATTTTCAATCTCTGTTGGCTGCGGAGTGAAAGGGGGTGTGGCCTGATGGAGTCGGGGGTGTGGCTTAGTGAGACCTGGGGCGGGGGTTTTAAGTACTTCTTTTAGGGTGGCCTGAATTAAAGGTCAATACCATGCTTATTTATGAGCCCACGCAATAGACAGCAGTGGAGGAAAACATCTTTTATTACTACTGAACTGTAGTAATAGAAAAAAACATAAGTTATATTTATGGTAACCGGAATACCTTTAACAGTGTCAGTGAATAGAAATGGATGAGATCCTCAGCTGCTGATAATTACCTGGTTGTTATGGAAACCTGCCATCCGTGTGTGTGCCTTTGCAGAGAATGGCAGTTGGAGTTTAAAACCAAAGTTCCCAGTTGTAATGTTGGCTAATGGAGATCATATTTTGGGAATATCTCAGGAACGGTATGTCCTAGAGAGATGAGATCTGGTCTAAAACCTTCCCGGACACCTGATGTACCTGTGTGCCGAATTTGGTGAAAATCGGTCCAGTAGTTTGGTCGCGCCTAGAGAACAGACAGACAGACAGAAAGACAGACAGACAGACAGAAACTCATTTTTATATTATTAAGATATATATATATATATATATATATATATATATATATATATATTCACACACCAGCACAACCACTAACTCCCTGCTACACCTACATACCATACATAGTTTTAAACAGCTGTCAGCACCCTAGTGTGTCCCCCTTCCCTTTGCAGCTCAGCTTGTGAGTGACTAAATATCTCTCATACAGAATGTGCTGTCTGCTGTTTGTGTCGCTGTGAGATGTGGGAATCCCAGCAGCTCATGGAGTTTACACACTACCTTGCAAGCCAGGGCTCCCTAGGTCAGGAGGGAGGTTAGAGCAGTGAAGTGCTGCTAACCTTTCCGGGCCCTTTCTCTCTCACACAGCACTCTGCTGCTGTAGCGATACTAGGCGGGGAAGCAGCAGAGCACAGCACATAAAAGGATTAGGTGGGTGGCTTCAGGGCCAAGGAGGAAGGAAGACGTACTTCGATTGGAAAGGGAGTGGGTCCAATCAGCCTGTCCGGGCCCCTCAAACTCCCAGGCCCCATAGCAACTGCGTAGTCCGCCGCTATGTGCGGTATGCCAGTGGTGCCATGTCTGGTACCAGGTCTGCAGATAATATGCAGATTACATAGCAACTGCGTAGCCGCCATAGCAACTGCGTAGTCCGCCGCTATGTGCGGTATGCCAGTGGTGCCATGTCTGGTACCAGGTCTGCAGATGATATGCAGATTACAGCAAGTGTTTTCTAATATCTATGATTTATAATAATAATCACTTCAGCTAATCATTAATTGTCTGAATTTATTGCAAAATATGATGGGTAGCAGGGCACTACTTATTAAAGGGGTTGTCTATGATTTATATATTGATGGCATATCCTCAGAATAGCTGCCTGAAGAGATTATCAGAGCACCACAGCCTCTTTCTGTGCCAGGGATGCAATGTTTTATGTTGTGGCCTAGGCACAGCTCAGTCACATTCAAGTGAATGGGGCTGAGCTGAAGTTCAAAGCACAGCCATTATACAACACTGCAGGGATCCCGTGAGTCTAACCCCTGCCGATCTGATAATGATGATTTATCCTGAGGATAGGTCATCAATATTGGAAACTGAACAATCCTTTTAACCCCTTAGTGACCACCCATACGCCTTTTTACGGCGGTCACTAAGGGGCCTTAGGCTGGGCCGCCGCTTTTTCATGGCGGCCCAATCTAAGCGCTGCACGGGTCTCCCGTGCAGCGGGGAGCACGGGCCCGGCTCTCACATGATAGCCGCGGCCCTGCTCTAACAGCCCGGACCGGCAGGAGTGCCGATCCGGGCTGTTTAACACTTTACATGCCGTGGGCAATGGCGCCCGCCGCATGTAATGTGCTGACAGAGGGAGCGGTCTCCCTCTGTCTCCCATCGGCACCCTGCAAAAGCGATCGCAGGGTGCCGATGTGTGGGAAGGCTGGCAGGGGTCTGATCTAGGCCCCAGACCAGCCTTGAGTAGATACCAGCAGGCTGCGCCTCTCTGGCGCCACCTGCTGGTCAAATTCTGAATAGCATTGTCATTAAAATGCAATGCACTATAGGGATAATGCATTGCATTTTAAAGGCAATCAGAATATTGATTGTTAATAGTCCCACAAAGGGACTATAAGTGGTAAAAAAAAGTAAAAAAAACACATTTATTCTATTTAAAAAATCCAATAAAAAATAAAAAATATTTTTTTCCATTGAAAATACGCTTTTCAATGAAAAAAAATGCAAAAAAAAAATCTCCCCCATATGTTTGGTATTGCCACGTCCGTAACGACCCGGACTACATAAATATCACAAAAATGAGCCCCTACGGTAAACACAATAAAAAAAAAATTAAAAAAAACAAGACAGAATTGCTAATTTATTCTTAGTTGCCACCGAAAAAACGTAATAACAAGCGATCAAAAAGCGTCATTTACTAAAAAAGGATACCAATGAAAAATACAAGTTGTCCCGCAAAAATTAAGCCCCCACACAACTCCATAGAAAGAAAAATAAAAAAAATAATGTTCTTGGGAATCAGCAATTCAAAAACTTTTTTTTCTTTAAAAAAAAGGATTTTATTGCAAAAAAGTAGTAAAACGCAAAAAAAACTATATGTATTTGGTATCATTGTAATCGTATTGACCCAAAGAATAAATATATGTTGTAATTTATACCGAAAAATGATCGCCGTAAAATTTATAACGTAAAAACGCAGTGGTGGTATTGCAGTTTTTCCCACCCAGAAAGAGTTAATAAAAGTTAATCTGAAAGTTATGTGTACCCCAAAATGGCACCATTAAAAACTACAACTTGTCCCATAAAAAATAAGCCCTCATACATCTATATAGATGGAAAAATGAAAAAGTTATAGCTCTTGGAACACGACGATGAAAAAAGAAAAAAAAACGCTTGGTCACTAAGGCCAAAAACAGGCTGGTCACTAAGGGGTTAAAAAACAATATTGTTTGTACCAATTCTGTGTAAATGGCAATTTAAAAAAAATCAAGGTTAGGGTGTACTTTCATCTCAGAAAACAAATTTACATTACTACAAAATAGACATTGAAACATGGGAGTCTGTCACATAAATGTTTGTCCAACAACCTATATTTTGTTTTTAGAAAATATACTGTTGGAGGCAAACCGCAGTTATGAATAAAGCAAAAGGTTTTGGGGGAACTGAAAAGTGTTTTAATGTATTTTATTGATTTCCTGTCACCATGTTATTATTGCCAAGGCAAAGATTTCATAAAGCACTTTCAACTGCTTTATCAGATTTTTTTTTTCCGTAACAGTATTTTTATGCCCCTCCTAAACATATTGAGTGTTTGTCTAAAATGCATTAGCAGAAGAATGTTAAAAGCAGCCTTAGCCTATGGTAGCAAACAAGAATATTCTGCTCTGAAAAATAAAGAAATATATGAGAATTAGGAATTTGGAAGAAGTAAAAAAAATATTCACTGAACAATCCAATCTCAGAATACAGTACTTGTCTTCTCTTACCTTTCCTCTTTTGACATGTGTCTTTACTTACCTTTCCTTTTGGATCAAGATATCTTGAGATAAGTGGCACAAGGACATTGCAAGTAACGCAATTTTTTTTTTCAAAACAGTGTACACCATTCATCTCAGGATATCTTGAGTCAAGAGGTAAGGCAAGGATGGATATATGTCAATGTGAAAGAAATTAAGTGGTTAACGAACTGGAATACCGCTATTTGTACTTAATTGTTAACCATTCTCCATTTTAAGTTTTTATGTTTTAATGCCTGTCTGCTGTCACAGAAACATGATTTTTAAAGACTGCAAGAAAGGAGGAACTGATGAAGTCAGCCATATTGTAGAGACATATAAATCACTCGCATACATGTAATGTTTCATTATAACAAATGTATTACTGTTACTATATATCTTTGATTGATTTATTTGATATATATCTAGGATTGGTCATTTTGATCCTTAGTATGAAAGGTGGTGTGCCCCCAGTCTTTATGGTAGATAAAAGGGACACCCGAGAGAGGTTTCATTGCATTCACCTGGTAGCTGTCTAATTCTTTATCATCCCCCCCCTGTCATCAGGAGAAGATACTAGCCAGTGATACAAAGAATCTGAACTCCACAGACAACTGGTAAATTCTGTGGTAACGTAAAAAAAAAAAGGAAATGTAAGGAAGGACACATTTGTAATTACAAAATAGTTTACTGCCACCATTTTCTAAGGTGCATTATATCTTACAGGATTTGGCACATTTTCCTCTCACATATTAATGAGGTCATTTATCACACTGATGTAAAGGAGAACTGGCTTAGTTGCTCATAGAAACCAATCAGATTCCACCTTTCCTTCTTGAAAGCTCCTTTGTATGATCAGTTTAATAAATTACCCCATAAGACCCTATGCTGTATGTGAACATTCTATGCAATTTCTACAAAAAATGGAAAGATAGCAGATTTTTTTTGGATTTAATGGATTTAATGGATTTAAGTCATTTCCCGTATTCTACTTCCTGTCCTGGCACTTTAACTTCCTCTTTTGTTTGGACTTTTAGCACAGAAAGCAGCTGTGTTTGACTTTGTCAGTCAGAACATTCACTCTTACCAGAGATGAAAGGGAGGTGACCTGACCACATCACAAGCGCAGACATCGTCATCTTGCATGGGCCATGCTGGATGAGGCACCAGTGGGCCTCAGTGCTGTTCACTGATGAAAGTTGATTCACACTGAGCAGAAATGATGGTCGCCAACAATGTTGGAGACATCAAGGAGAGCCCTATGCATCAGCCACTGTTGTCACCAGATGAGCCTTTTGTGGTGGTGGAGTTAGTGTGGGCAGGTGTGTCTAGTCAATACAGAACTGCCCTATACTTTGTAAATGGTACAGTGACAAGCCTATGCTACTTGCATGACATCATTAATCCAGTCATTGTACCCCTGCATGAACAATATAGACCTACTTTCATCTTCATGAACGACAATGCACCAGTTCATCGAGACTGGGGAACCCTTAAATGGAGTGACCTGAACTTTCTTCAGACCTGAATGCCATTGAAAACCTGGGATCAGCAGAGTCACCATGTAGAAGATCGTAACTCTGTACCCCAGAACCTCAATGATCTAAGGGCCTCCCTTCAAGAAGAGTTGGATTCCATGCCTCAGCAGACAATAAGTCAACTTGTGAACAGCATGAGACATCGTTGTCAAGCTTTAATTGATGCTCAAGGCCACATGACAAGTTTTTGAGATATTGCCATTTTTTGTGGGGGTATACCCACCATTGTTGTTGGCTTTTGTTTGAATAACTTGCTTGAGATGCATGCCTCTATTGCATGCCTCTACTCAAATGCTCTACTTTCATGATATAATATTACTGTAGCGTGAACTCTTTACGTTTTCCATAAATTTCACCCGAAAGCCAAATATCCCTAACTTTCTTCATGATAGGTCATCAATAGGAGATCAGTAGGGGACTAGAGATGAGCGAATCATTGAAAAAATTATTCGCCGAACATTCGCCGAACTTTTCCGAAAATTTGTGTATTCGACGAATAGATTCGTTGTATTTGCGTACAAAATATACGTTATTATGTGCTATTAACGAACATTCGCTCACTAATAACGATCGTTCATTTACAAAATGTACGCAACTTCTTAGAAGACGTACGCATGAGCGTACAAATAGCTTACGAATCTCAGTGTACTATTGTCTAAGTGATTACGTAATACGCAGGCACATACAAGGAGAGGCCGCGGCGTGCACTCCTCAGAGGCAGAGCGAATATTCGAGACACATATATGGTAAATAGTGCAAATACATTATTATAAGTATAATATAAAATTTTAAATATCACCTACCTAGTATGCTCACGGACATGTTTAAGTCTCTTTTCTTCTGACGCTTGTCATAGAACTGGAGCAGAGTCCCAAACTCAGTTGCAATTTGTAATCCACATAGGCAAAATTGTAATCCAAATGGGTAAAAAAATAGCAGCAAAGGTTCCCTTTAAAAAACCCTCTTTCGAGGGGCTCCCCAAATAACCTGAAAAGGGGGAAAAAAGGGATGAGGCGCACGTATGCGCAACTTGGATAAAAAAACTTTTTTTTGATGGGGGAGTCCTAACAATCCATGGCCATCTGGGTGAGGACAAACGCGGGGCAACAAAACTAAAAACAAGGGCCAACTAGTGCCCGCCCTTCAGGATAAGTCCATGTTGTGGCTCCCATAAAAACTGCTGGAATTACTTAAAGGCCAGCAGGTCCTCCTCACTGCTGCTGGAGCTAAAGGACATGAGAGGGCGCTCCTGCCTCATCATAAAAGCAGCCCTGGCTGCGGCAGCAGACCCCCGCCGACCTCTCAAGGATGGTCTTCTTGGTGACTGGGCTGTCACACTGGCAAAGGCAGTGGTAACTTTGGCCCTGCCCATCACTCTGTAGTGGCCTGATCCTCCTGCCGGCATACCAGGTGACAGAATCTCCGGCTGTAACGGTAATGGTAACGGTCTTCCACGAGCAGCGGACTGTGCGGCCTGCAACTGCCATGGGCATGGCAGTTGGTAGTGGTACTGTACCACAGTTGGATGGTACACGAAAGTGATCGTGGTCATCTGTCCCACATGAAGGATCGGTGGTATCGGTGGCGGCAAATAAGGAATCAGGGGTTCCGGCTGATCCTGACCTTGGGATTTCTCTTCAAATCTCAAGGTCTCAAGGTCACAAGCCTCTTCTGCGGCCTGGGCCTCCTCACTCCAGTCTTCCGGGGGCGCTGCAGTAGTAGGTGGTCGCTTTAAGATTTTCACCCCAGTAGCAAAGGGGCCTTGGAGGCTCTTCATGGGGGTATACTCCACGTAATTTGCTGCGGGGAGATTGTGGCGCACGGGCGGAAGATACAGCCGCTTAACCGAACGGCAGTTAACATAATTCCTCCGCCATCTCCTCATCGCCGATGAAACCGACTCCCCGCTCCACGTTGAATCAAATAACGGTTCCCCTTCGGCGCTCCAGCTTAGGGTCACCGGACCGTGGGTGCTCCAAAACTTGCACCACCCACTCCTCCACCAGCTTTTTATATTCCCAGAGGGTCTGGGCGTTCCGGGTGACAGCCTCAGAGACCATCAAATTCTGGCGTAAGGAGTAGTCCTTGCGCGGCGGAGCGGGAACTCCTGCCGCCTCCACCTTGCCAGCCAGTGGAGTCACCACCTCAGCAGGCACCTCATCCGACTTCCTGTTGAGTTGTGAGAGATAGATCTCCGGTTCCTTCTCCTCATAGGGGTCGTCTGCCCACAACATGCTTCCCCAGTCAGGACCTCGCTGTCTCGCCGCCATCTTACTCTGCTGACTTGCCACGTCTTCCTCGCACGCAGGAGAAGTGGGCGGAACTACCAGGGAGGAGTCTGCATCGCTGAATAGAATTCGTACGCAACAGCATGTAGAGTAACTATCAGGGAGGAGTCTACGCAACAGCGTATAGAGTAACTAAATTATACGTAGATTAGCATATAATTTAGCGGACAAACTACGTAGTGATGCGTACAAAAGCGAAGCGAATCACCTAATATTCGGATTCGCTTCGCAGCTGAAAAATCCCAAGATTCGATACGAATCAACTAATCGACAAATCGCTTCGCTCATCTCTATAGGGGACCAACCAACCACTGGCACCCCACCAATCAGCTGCTTTTGCTTCAAAATTGCTACATGCTCGTCATCTTGCTTGTAGTTGCAGTGAATGGAACAAGCAGTTGTAATTAGACTGGCTGCTGCAAATGAAACAGAAGCAGCATTTAGATGAGCACAGCTACCCCCTTCCGACAGCTGAACGGCGGAGATGCCATAAGTCAGACCCACGCCGATCTGATATTGATGACCTATCCTGAGGATACAGTAGGTCATCAAAATCTTAGCAATGCACAATCTCTTTAATGTCTGTAAAGAAAGAAACAGGATAAAGCATTTTTTAAACGTCTGTCTTATTACTCATAAAGGACCTGTAAGCTATCTTTGGCATGACTGTTATATATATACATATATATACAGTACAGACCAAAAGTTTGGACACACCTTCTCATTCAAAGAGTTTTCTGTATTTTCATGACTATGAAAACTGTAGATTCACACTGAAGGCATCAAAACTATGAATTAACAAATGTGGAATTATATGCTTAACAAAAAAAGTGTGAAACAACTGAAAATATGTCTTATATTCTAGGTTCTTCAAAGTAGCCACCTTTTGCTTTGATTACTGCTTTGCACACTTTTGCATTCTTTTGATGAGCTTCAAGAGGTAGTCCTACTGAATAGACTGTTAGAATTTGTATTATGGCAAGAAAGAAGCAGCTAAGTAAAGAAAAACAAGTGGCCATCATTACTTTAAGAAATGAAGGTCAGTCAGTCCGAAAAATTGGGAAAACTTTGAAAGTGTCCCCAAGTGCAGTCGCAAAAATCATCAAGCGCTACAAAGAAACTGGCTCACATGAGGACTGCCCCAGGAAAGGAACATGAGGCCATGCCCCCTGGCTCTGTGATGACATGGAGGAGAAGCTGTCTGAGCGTCAGCTAATGAAAGGGTGGACATCCCTACGTCCGTCCAGGCACTGCGCCAGATGGAGGACAGGAAGCCAGAAAATCGGACAGTCCAGCCTAAAGCCGGACATCTGGCCACCCTAACATCAGCCTGCCCCTAGGGTGGCCAGAGGTCCGGTTTTAGGCTGGACAGTCTGGCTTTCAGACTCCCTGTCCACTGTCCGACGCAGGGCCTGGACAGACACAGGGATGTCCACCCTTTCAGTAGCTCATGCTCAGACAGCTTCTCTTCCATGTCTTCATGGAACCAGGGGGTGTGGCCTCGTGTTTAGGGGTGTGGCTTCATGGGGACCGGTGGCATGGCTTCACGTTGGGGGGAGGCTAGACATTCTGGCTTTCAAACTCCCTGTCCTTTGTCATGCGCAGTGCCTGGATTGACACAGGGATGTCCTTTCGAACAGCTCACTCTCAGACAGCAGCACTGTGCAGTCTGAGCATGAGCTGCAGGGAAAAATTCACCCTCCCTCCCTCCCCTGCAGCTGACAGAAGTTGATTTTTACCTTCATTTTTTCAATCCCGGTCAGATGCTGAGTGGAAGGGACGTGGCCTTACTAAGTAGGGGGCGTGACTTAGTGGGGCCTGGGGGTGGGGCTTTTAAGTCCTTCTTTTGAGGGTGGCCTGAATTACAGGTCTATGCCATAGTAATTTAGGAGGGAAAACAGTGGGTAGCAGTTGAAGAAAACATCTTTTATTACTACTGAATGGCAAATATGTGAAATTTACATTATATGAGGTAATGATTGATGATGAGTTAGTCTAAAAGATAAGTTATATTTATGGTAACCAGAATACTCCTTTAACAGTGTCTTCCACAGCGCTCTGCCCCTTTAAAGCAGACCTACAGCAGTTTACTGGCTAGGTTGTTATGGAAACCTGGTGTGTGTGGAGACTAACTGCCTGTGAGCTTCTATTGGCTGATAAGGGTCATGTGACCAGGCTTCTATTGGCTAATGCATCTTTTGGGAATATCTCAGGAACTGTACATCCTGGAGAGCTGAGACCTGATCTAAAACCTTCCCGGACACCTGATATACCTGTGATTGTAGCTGCGATGGTGCGGATTCCTTTAGCGGACATACACACACACATACATACACTCAGCTTTATATAATTTGTATATAAAGTGTGAAACAACTGTAAATATGTCTCATATTCTAGGTTCTTCAAAGTAGCCACCTTTTGCTTTGATTACTGCTTTGCACACTCTTGGCATTCTCTTGATGAGCTTCAAGAAATAGTCACCTGAAATGGTTTTCACTTCACAGGTGTGCCCTGTCAGGTTTAATAAGTGGGATTTCTTGCCTAATAAATGGGGTTGGGACCATGAGTTGTGTTGGGCAGAAGTCAGGTGGATACACAGCTGATAGTCCTACTGAATAGACTGTTAGAATTTGTATTTTGGCAAGATAAAAACAGCTAAGTAAAGAAAAACAAGTGGCCATCATTACTTTAAGAAATGAAGGTCAGTCAGTCCGAAAAATTGGGAAAACTTTGAAAGTGTCCCCAAGTGCAGTCGCAAAAATCATCAAGCGCTACAAAGAAACTGGCTCACATGAGGACCGCCCCAGGAAAGGAAGACCAAGAGTCACCTCTGCTGCGGAGGATAAGTTCATCTGAGTCACCAGCCTCAGAAATCGCAGGTTAACAGCAGTTCAGATTAGAGACCAGGTCAATGCCACACAGAGTTCTAGCAGCAGACTCATCTCTACAACAACTGTTAAGAGTAGACTGTGTGCAGCAGACCTTCATGGTAAATAGCTGCTAGGAAACTCACTGCTAAGACAGGAAACAAGCAGAAAGAGACTTGTTTGGGCTAAAGAACACAAGGATGGACATTAGACCAGTGGAAATCTGTGCTTTGGTCTGATGAGTCCAAACCTGAGATCTTTGGTTCCAACCACTGTGTCTTTGTGCGACGCAGAAAAGGTGAACGGATGTACTCTACATGCCTGGTTCCCACCGTGAAGCATGGAGGAGAGTGTGATGGTGTGGGGGGTGCTTTGCTGTGACACTGTTGGGGATTTATTCAAAATTGAAGCATACTGAACCAGCATGGCTACCACAGCATCTTGCAGCGGCATGCTATTCCATCCGGTTTGCGTTTAGTGGACCATCATTATTTATCAACAGGACAATGACCCCAAACACACCTCCAGGCTGTGTAAGGGCTATTTGACCAAGGAGGAGAGTGATGGGGTGGCTACGCCAGATGACCTGGCCTCCACAGTCACCAGACCTGAACCCAATCGAGATGGTTTGGGGTGAGCTGGACCGCAGAGTAAAGGCAAAAGGGCCAACAAGTGCTAAGCATCTCTGGGAACTCCTTAAAGACTGTTGGAATACCATTTCAGGTGACTACCTCTTTAAGCTCATCAAGAGAATGCCAAGAGTGTGCAAAGCAGTAATCAAAGCAAAAGGTGGCTACTTAGAACCTAGAATATAAGGCATATTTTCAGTTGTTTCACACTTTTTTGTTAAGTATACAATTCCACATGTGTTAATGAATAGTTTTGATGCCTTCAGTGTGAATCTACAATTTTCATAGTCATGAAGATACAGAAAACTCTTTGAATGAGAAGGTGTGTCCAAACTTTTGGTCTGTACTGTATATATACAAACATTCACACAATATAATCATTTTGAAGTATTTCTCCTGAGAATTTTGGTTTGTGCTGTTCCTTTTCATTATTTTTCCTGGAAATGTATAGGTTAAATTGAAAACAGGGTGTTACCATTTTCATTATCCAAAGTGTATTTCCCTACATACTTGCACATTATCTAATCGGTGTTGACAGCATCACACTACAGTATATGGGGAAACACCTGAATGACAAAGAGTAATGGTATCACCGAGTATAAATCTATTATACATTTCCCAGAAGAATAACAGAGGAATGAAACAGAGTTGTAAAAGAAGGTACACCAGAAGTGATATCTGGGGAACACACATATTTATTAACACAGACATGTCAAGAAAGCTGACAGGTCCTCTTTAACGGCAGGTCCTCTATCACTAATCCGCTGTTCTACTGAAAACATTTACATGTGCAGTAGAAGAATATGATATTATTCAACTCTTCTATGTTCTATAACAATCTTATTTACTGAAAAATGTATTAACAAAAAACTGAGTAACAAGTATGAATAATAAAATGATATATGCTTCTTCTATAGTGATATATACATTTTTAAATTGATTCGTTATCAAGATATGATGAATAGTAAGCAGCACATATAGAGATATTCTTTACTTATACAGTATATAAAATATCATTTTACACACCAAGATTGTTTCAGTACTTTTACAATTTATAACAGCAAGCAATGTGTTACTATAGGTCTTAGGTCTTGGTCTTGCCAATAATCTCCTATCAAAATATAGCATATGCATGTCTACTTTAAATTTTATTATAATATTATCAATAGAGATGAGCGAGTAGTGTTCGATCGAGCTGGTATTCGATAGAATACTACGATATTCGGCGTGCTCGATTTCTTTCGAGTATAACGGCGATGGCGCACTTAGAATTCGTTTCCCCTCCCACCTTCCCTGGCGCTCTTTTTCCACCAATCACCATGCAGGGGGGGTATGACAGGCACGCTGAGCACGCTGGCAGCGCGAAAACGGCGTCTACATGCATTGGCTGGAAAAACCATGTGACCTCGAATATTAAAAACTCAGCTCTTCCTGCTCGTACGCATATGCTGCGTGAACTTAGTCAGGGACAGAGGCTGGAGAAGGGAGAGATAGGTTTTAGCTGTTGGACAGGCAGGAGCGTGATTAAAAGCCCTTATCAGGGCTACTATAGTGCAGTGATAGCTTTACTACAATATACACTCTGCAGAGAACGTCTGCTGTATTCAGGGATAGCTGCTGGAGTAGGGACAGAGAGAGGCATTAGTGGTGTATTAGGTGCTCTGCTACATACCAAACTATATTTGGCACTACTGCTGTGTACCTTGAACTATAAAATATATAGGCCTTATAATTGGCAACTGTACTGTGCGTTCTCTTGCAAAGTAATTTCTCATACCTGGTGTTCATACACACCGTCTGATCACTTAGTACACGGCTGTGTACCTTGAAAAATACAATATATAGGCCTTTCAATTGGCAACTGTACTGTGCGTTCTCTTGCAAAGTAATTTCTCATACCTGGTGTTCATACACACCGTCTGATCACTTAGTACACGGCTGTGTACCTTGAAAAATACAATATATAGGCCTTATCAATTGGCAACTGTACTGTGCGTTCTCTTGCAAAGTAATTTCTCATACCTGGTGTTCATACACACCGTCTGATCACTTAGTACACGGCTGTGTACCTTGAAAAATACAATATATAGGCATTATAATTGGCAACTGTACTGTGCGTTCTCTTGCAAAGTAATTTCTCATACCTGGTGTTCATACACACCGTCTGATCACTTAGTACACGGCTGTGTACCTTGAAAAATACAATATATAGGCATTATAATTGGCAACTGTACTGTGCGTTCTCTTGCAAAGTAATTTCTCATACCTGGTGTTCATACACACCGTCTGATCACTTAGTACACGGCTGTGTACCTTGAAAAATACAATATATAGGCCTTATAATTGGCAACTGTACTGTGCGTTCTCTTGCAAAGTAATTTCTCATACCTGGTGTTCATACACACCGTCTGATCACTTAGTACACGGCTGTGTACCTTGAAAAATACAATATATAGGCATTATAATTGGCAACTGTACTGTGCGTTCTCTTGCAAAGTAATTTCTCATACCTGGTGTTCATACACACCGTCTGATCACTTAGTACACGGCTGTGTACCTTGAAAAATACAATATATAGGCCTTATCAATTGGCAACTGTACTGTGCGTTCTCTTGCAAAGTAATTTCTCATACCTGGTGTTCATACACACCGTCTGATCACTTAGTACACGGCTGTGTACCTTGAAAAATACAATATATAGGCCTTATAATTGGCAACTGTACTGTGCGTTCTCTTGCAAAGTAATTTCTCATACCTGGTGTTCATACACACCGTCTGATCACTTAGTACACGGCTGTGTACCTTGAAAAATACAATATATAGGCATTATAATTGGCAACTGTACTGTGCGTTCTCTTGCAAAGTAATTTCTCATACCTGGTGTTCATACACACCGTCTGATCACTTAGTACACGGCTGTGTACCTTGAAAAATACAATATATAGGCCTTATAATTGGCAACTGTACTGTGCGTTCTCTTGCAAAGTAATTTCTCATACCTGGTGTTCATACACACCGTCTGATCACTTAGTACACGGCTGTGTACCTTGAAAAATACAATATATAGGCCTTATAATTGGCAACTGTACTGTGCGTTCTCTTGCAAAGTAATTTCTCATACCTGGTGTTCATACACACCGTCTGATCACTTAGTACACGGCTGTGTACCTTGAAAAATACAATATATAGGCATTATAATTGGCAACTGTACTGTGCGTTCTCTTGCAAAGTAATTTCTCATACCTGGTGTTCATACACACCGTCTGATCACTTAGTACACGGCTGTGTACCTTGAAAAATACAATATATAGGCCTTATAATTGGCAACTGTACTGTGCGTTCTCTTGCAAAGTAATTTCTCATACCTGGTGTTCATACACACCGTCTGATCACTTAGTACACGGCTGTGTACCTTGAAAAATACAATATATAGGCATTATAATTGGCAACTGTACTGTGCGTTCTCTTGCAAAGTAATTTCTCATACCTGGTGTTCATACACACCGTCTGATCACTTAGTACACGGCTGTGTACCTTGAAAAATACAATATATAGGCCTTATAATTGGCAACTGTACTGTGCGTTCTCTTGCAAAGTAATTTCTCATACCTGGTGTTCATACACACCGTCTGATCACTTAGTACACGGCTGTGTACCTTGAAAAATACAATATATAGGCCTTATAATTGGCAACTGTACTGTGCGTTCTCTTGCAAAGTAATTTCTCATACCTGGTGTTCATACACACCGTCTGATCACTTAGTACACGGCTGTGTACCTTGAAAAATACAATATATAGGCCTTATAATTGGCAACTGTACTGTGCGTTCTCTTGCAAAGTAATTTCTCATACCTGGTGTTCATACACACCGTCTGATCACTTAGTACACGGCTGTGTACCTTGAAAAATACAATATATAGGCCTTATAATTGGCAACTGTACTGTGCGTTCTCTTGCAAAGTAATTTCTCATACCTGGTGTTCATACACACCGTCTGATCACTTAGTACACGGCTGTGTACCTTGAAAAATACAATATATAGGCCTTATAATTGGCAACTGTACTGTGCGTTCTCTTGCAAAGTAATTTCTCATACCTGGTGTTCATACACACCGTCTGATCACTTAGTACACGGCTGTGTACCTTGAAAAATACAATATATAGGCATTATAATTGGCAACTGTACTGTGCGTTCTCTTGCAAAGTAATTTCTCATACCTGGTGTTCATACACACCGTCTGATCACTTAGTACACGGCTGTGTACCTTGAAAAATACAATATATAGGCCTTATAATTGGCAACTGTACTGTGCGTTCTCTTGCAAAGTAATTTCTCATACCTGGTGTTCATACACACCGTCTGATCACTTAGTACACGGCTGTGTACCTTGAAAAATACAATATATAGGCATTATAATTGGCAACTGTACTGTGCGTTCTCTTGCAAAGTAATTTCTCATACCTGGTGTTCATACACACCGTCTGATCACTTAGTACAACGGCTGTGTACCTTGAAAAATACAATATATAGGCCTTATAATTGGCAACTGTACTGTGCGTTCTCTTGCAAAGTAATTTCTCATACCTGGTGTTCATACACACCGTCTGATCACTTAGTACACGGCTGTGTACCTTGAAAAATACAATATATAGGCCTTATAATTGGCAACTGTACTGTGCGTTCTCTTGCAAAGTAATTTCTCATACCTGGTGTTCATACACACCGTCTGATCACTTAGTACACGGCTGTGTACCTTGAAAAATACAATATATAGGCATTATAATTGGCAACTGTACTGTGCGTTCTCTTGCAAAGTAATTTCTCATACCTGGTGTTCATACACACCGTCTGATCACTTAGTACACGGCTGTGTACCTTGAAAAATACAATATATAGGCATTATAATTGGCAACTGTACTGTGCGTTCTCTTGCAAAGTAATTTCTCATACCTGGTGTTCATACACACCGTCTGATCACTTAGTACACGGCTGTGTACCTTGAAAAATACAATATATAGGCATTATAATTGGCAACTGTACTGTGCGTTCTCTTGCAAAGTAATTTCTCATACCTGGTGTTCATACACACCGTCTGATCACTTAGTACACGGCTGTGTACCTTGAAAAATACAATATATAGGCATTATAATTGGCAACTGTACTGTGCGTTCTCTTGCAAAGTAATTTCTCATACCTGGTGTTCATACACACCGTCTGATCACTTAGTACACGGCTGTGTACCTTGAAAAATACAATATATAGGCCTTTCAATTGGCAACTGTACTGTGCGTTCTCTTGCAAAGTAATTTCTCATACCTGGTGTTCATACACACCGTCTGATCACTTAGTACACGGCTGTGTACCTTGAAAAATACAATATATAGGCCTTATAATTGGCAACTGTACTGTGCGTTCTCTTGCAAAAGTAATTTTCTCATACCTGGTGTTCATACACACCGTCTGATCACTTAGTACACGGCTGTGTACCTTGAAAAATACAATATATAGGCATTATAATTGGCAACTGTACTGTGCGTTCTCTTGCAAAGTAATTTCTCATACCTGGTGTTCATAACACACCGTCTGATCACTTAGTACACGGCTGTGTACCTTGAAAAATACAATATATAGGCATTATAATTGGCACTGTACTGTGCGTTCTCTTGCAAAGTAATTTCTCATACCTGGTGTTCATACACACCGTCTGATCACTTAGTACAAGACGGCTGTGTACCTTGGGGAAAAAAATACAATTATAAATTAGGCCCCAAATTTTATAAATTTGGGCAACTGTATGCTGTGCGGTTCTCCTTTCAAAAGTATTTTCTCATACCCTGGTGTGCATACACACCGTCTGATCACTTAGTACACGGCTGTGTACCTTGAAAAATACAATATAAGGCATTATAATTGGCAACTGTACTGTGCGTTCTCTTGCAAAGTAATTTCTCATACCTGGTGTTCAGACACACCGTCTGATCACTT